>JAGGAV010007772.1:0-36816 GCA_017657295.1 Termitomyces sp. DKA64
TGAGTGACTGAGGGTGAGTTTTATCCATATTTTTACCTACCAACACCATACTTACCCATACCTGTAGCTCAATACTTGTTGTATTCTACAGGTAATATAACTCAGTCGACTACATTACCATGAGTGACTGAGGCTCAATACTTGTTGTATTCTACAGCGCTCATGGTTGAGGATGGTTCAGGAGAGTCAGATCCCATGTGCTAGTTGTAGGTAGCTTGAAGCAGATAGATAAAGATTTCGGAGGCCAAAGATCTCCAGACAATAGAAGGTCCTATTCAAGAACAAGGGTCGCGGTGTTACGCGACGCGTAGAGATAAGATGGATGTGTGTTTGATAACCGCGTTCGATCGGGGCTCAGGGCCAGTGATGTGATATGTGTGACGAAAAGAGTTAGAAGTTCCAACGTCGTAGTTTTCGTTCAGAAAAGCACGGCAGCAATACCCATAACCTGTTAATCCTAACTATACGTGAATGTAAGTTAATTCCTCAGTCTAGTATGAGAGACTAATGTACCTATACGTGAATGTAAGTTAACTCTAGGTACATGTATCAGTGTTATAGTCCGTGTGATGTGTGCGAAGGTACTCACCCTCAGTCTAGTATGAGAGACTGAGGGTATCGTCAAGGTATGTGTGTCTTATATAGTCGTCCGTGTAACAATGAGTCCATTGTTCTAAATGTGAAGAGCAGAAGGTGTACTTGTTCATTGTGCCTGTGCCACGCGGGGTGGCCACAGGGGCGTGATGAACTTGACGGTGCATAGACCGGGGTTCTAACACACACTGATCACAGTAGTTTGTCTACGTGCTTGTCTAAACTTTCGAAATAAGTCCTTATACCGTACCTTCAGCGATTGACCATCCCACATCATAGAAGTCGTACAAGTATTCTCTATAATTTTAGGTGCACTACGTGTACTATGTTCGAATCTGTCAGTGGTGTAGTGCATCCCCCCAAACAAATGATTGTAACAGCTCGGATTGACGCATGGTGACAGAACAGTATCAACGACAACCTTGGATGACTCCGAATGGAACGTTATCGACTAGGCTGTCTAGCCTAATTCTGAAACAAACCGTAGTCACAGTGTGGCGGCATGTGACTACATAATCCAGACTGAATACTTTTGACCCTCCCCACTTTTTGTATCGTGAAAAACTGATAAATATTGACAGGATATGGGGACTCGCGGTTATAAGTGAGATTGCACCTTGCACCTTGTAATTCGTAATTGTAACCCATGTCCCAAATTCGACTAGAGTTTATCGATACCGTGGAACCTACTTCATCTTTTACAACCACTGCGACAGCTATCCTGAAGGTCAGAATACTCATATGCAACTCAATATTGTTCTGACTTCCAGTTCATCATCAAAGGTTTAGGTTACGATATGGCCTTGTTGGTCCCTTCAGACCCTGACGAGTACAAGCGATGGCTCGAAGACACGCAGACGTATTTGGACAAGCTACTGGCATCAAAGGACGAGAGCCTAGATGAAGATGGATGCTCTAGAATCAGCACAGAATCACCCTACTTGGACATTTTTATCGAATGGATTTATGAGCTTGACCTCGATCACGAAGTTTTCCTCGGTTAGTCGCGAGTTCCCATTATTCTGTGATTGAGAATCTCAACTGATTGACTGCATCACAGTAAATAACTATCCTGTGTTCGATCTGAAGAACGTGCCGCATGAAAGAGATGTTTTTACGGAGTCCATTGGTGTAGATTCTTACGGACATACTGGGTATAGCTTGTCAACCCCAGAGGTGCATCGCTTCAAGTCTTGGAAAGTACCGGCTCCCACAATCTCCCCAGCTATAATTTCTCGATATGACTCTCGTAATATTCGACACGATAACTTGACAAGTCAGGAACTGTTCAGTGAATCGAAAACCAACCAGCATTTCGAGGAGGTTTGCATCCAATTGCTTGAAGTTCTAGTCGGGTCCGCTTTAAGAAGTCGTAGTCAGGGTTTCTTGTTGCGCCATGTGGAGAGCATACCTGACTTCCTGGAAATGCACGAATCCCTCGCAGGCTTTGGATCCTTTCTGATCGGTTGCGCGGTCAATCCAGGAGTCCATGACAAACGCTCTCCGATTGATGGTAGTAGCATCGTCTGGTTATCCTCCAGTGTCTGTCTGCGCATGGCTACTCATCTCACTGACACTGATGTTTTGCGAGCTGCCGTTGCCGACGTGGTCGATTTTATCGTCAAACGGCTGAACACGTCAGAGGTGATATACGGCTTGATTTTTTCCTTCCTTCACTGTGTCATCGTTCGCGTTGACGTGAAGACTTGGACAATCGATCATACTCAGGCACTCCCTTTTCTACCATCATTCTACGGCAATACATCGTCGACCCCTGGAATCACTGCCGTGGCGCGTATTGGCTGTCTGCTAGATCCTTTGGTAGAAATTGGTGTTGTACCTCCGCAAGACAGCTTGCTCATAAGAGACCTTCCTTGCGAGATCTGGTCACAAGTAGCCAATCACCTGTTTTCAGTGAAGGATTTAGTCTCAATGAGCCGCATCTCTCGTTCCGGTTGGTCAATTGCTAACACACGACTTAAATATCCACGCGTCGGTCCGTACTTGCTTCGCAGTCCACGAAGAACGCAAGAACCTACGTCATTACCTTCTGATCAACTATGGACTGCCCAATTCAACGCCGAAAGTGAAGAGGGGACGGGAATCGTACGTTTAGCGGCACGTGGGGACTACCGGGGTTTTGAAGTAAATGGTTATTCTTACGATTTGGGTTATGTAGTACCTGTGCGTAAGGTAAACCGTCACTTGTGCTGACTTCGACTTTGCCTCCTATGTTATTATATCAATGTTCGAATCTCGATATACGGGGTATCGCATTTGTACGCTCGGAAAAGTCATCGATCAATTCCTCTCCAGTTTGTTCCAGCCCATCGTTGCATGCAAACTTCGAATTTGTACATCAAACTACGAAACATATGAAATACAGAGTATTACTGGACTCAGCAGATAGTACAAGCGTCCTAAGTACCGGGCGCGCCGTAAAACGAGTCAAGAGAGGGTTGGTAAGAACTACGCTTGGTGGCGGGGCGTTTAAGTGTGGGATTTGTAATTGACAATGACATATCAGATCCTCGTTCTCGAACAGGCACAAGACCTTGGGGAATGTAGGGTGTATACTCGAGATATGTTGAATTACTGGCCAGATTATTGACACCGAGACTAGGAGAAGCCGGAAGCCTGCCGGCGTCAAGAAGGGTGACTTTGCCTGATGCGAACTGACCAGATTCCATAGTAAAGCTCTTGTAGGTTTCAACATCACTGATCTGTGATCTTCTCAAGAAGAAGGCAAGGGCAAGTATGACACCGATTACGATCAGACCGACAGCGGTAAAAGTTCCCGCTACTGCACCCTTGTTCGCCCAAAAACTACGAAATAGAGATAAGCATCTTGTTGCGTTTGAGAGGGGATGGAGTCAAACTTACCCGTGAACAGAAGGGGGCGAAGTCACGCTGGTGGGAAAGGAATTGCTATTGATTGATGGTAGAGGTAGATTGGATGTTGATGAGGTAGAAGCGGGTGAAGCTGCGCTGGTGGGAGAGGAGTTGCTATGGATTGTTGGTGGAGGCAAATTAGATATTGATGGGGTAGATGCAACGACCAGAGTTGTTTGAGAGGTAACCAAAGGTGTCACAGTTGGAGATATAAAAACAAGTGAAGATGAGGACGAGCTATGGGCGGATGATGATCTCAGTATAGTAGATGAATCTGACGTTGTGATTCTTTGAAAGACGTTAAATCTGTAAGTGCTTAACTAGAGTAAAGTGAAACACATACAATGGGTGGGACAATGAGCTGCTTGAAAATGATGGACTACCCGAAGATGCCGATTTAGACCTTACAACCGATCGTGTCGACGACGCTGCGGGAGATGAAAATGTTGAGCTGTTAGTACGTAGGGATGTCGTCAAAGTTGAAGATGACGGTGGCCCAATGGAAGGGGAGGAAAAATGCAGAATAGAACTGGTTGAAGATCTAAACAAGGATATTACAGTAGCAACCTCAACAGTAGTTGCAGAATTGTCGGCTGTCTGAGTCATCCCATGTCCCGCCTGGCGTGGGGCAGGGTCTGAACGACGTCTCTGATGCCGTATGGACGATTGTTGGCCCATGTCGAGCGCGAAAGGGAAGGATAGCAGAGGTATAACCAAGGAAACAATCCACAATGGCACTGGCAAGCCTAGGGTAGGTAGCCCGCGAAGGCGTGTTCGGCTTGCGCTCAAGCGCTGCTAACCAGGGGAGAAGAAGAAAGCACTGCGATATTTAGCAAGACAAAAACATTGAAAATCAAAAACTACATCTGTACAATTCTTTATTCCTTGATCGGTCTCGTTGCTATTTCATTTTGCCGAAATTTTTGATGATCCGAGCTTGTCTGCTGTCCGTATGTCCTTTAGTATATAGGAGAGTTATATTCTCTCACTACATAGGTCTATCGCGGCACATCTCCGGATGCGACCCAGCTATTATTTAGCATAGGTAGACATCAAAATAGTAACATAGTAACACTATCGCCAACCTCTTGCCCACTTCCACTGGAAAGACACACCGATTACTGAACTGGTTTATCCAAAACTTCATGATCATAGTTTCATTGCTAGCTCCTTACATTTCAAACCCAGCATGGTCATAACTAAGAAACAACCTCCTTAGATCCTCCTCGCGTACTCATGGCACTCACGACTTCTCATCCCGACGACTTAGATAACCCATACGCAAGGCAAAGTCTTGAGATGCTTTCCAGAGCCCATCACTCGAAATTTCAAAACAAATCTGGGAAAGACTGCCGTCGTCGAGTTTGGTCGCAATATCTGTTTCATCATACTCTGGGCTGCGTTCACATAATTTTAAGAGGACCTTCTTTCTCGACTGTAGCTTTCAAGTTTGTGCTGAACGTCGGTATCTTGAAGAACAAGCTTACCACTTTCCCAAGTGACGGCCAAATGACGTGAAGGTTATCCGCAACGTGCCAGGTGAAACCTCCAACATAAAACCAGTTCTTCTGTCACAACCGTTACTCCAGATAGATCCGTACAATATCGAGAATAATTCACCCTTTTCTCTGGGAAGACAAATGTATGCAATGCCATATCCCCTCTGCTCCGAATGTACTTGGTCAGCGATGCATTGTCTTCAGCAGTGCCCCAGTCTAGGATGTATGTTTTCTTAATACCTTCCATCCGCTCCTCCAGGAATATTGGATCGTTCAGGAAAACAAGATTATTTGTTGAATGTAGGCGTAGACAAAGGTCGCCCGCCTTCTCAAGTCTAGATGCGCAAGTCTATTAACTTATAAAAAAAAAGAATCTGCGACGAACTGCCTCAGAGCTTCAACCTGACTCCCCACATATCAATTGAACTCATCAAGACGGATATCGATGACACATACCTGTTCTATCGTAATCACGGAATATTCCAACAGCCTGTTGTGGGCAACGGGCCCAAAGGACATATTACAAACCCCAGGAGGTTTACTTCCATAGTGGATGCTCCATCCTCCGTTGTCGTCAACATTTGCAAAAGACGACACTGACGACTGCTCTGCATCGCTAACCGACTCGTTGCCAGAGGCTTCGGGCGAAGGTAAGTGGCTAGGCAAGTAGCTACTCGATTTGGATTGCTCTTCCGCTGGGGAACGACGATGCCCGTAAGGGTCTCCAGGCTCGGGGGTCCTCCGTTGAGGCACTCCTCTCCGAAATGGGGAAGAATGCTGACGAGGAGTTCTGTTACTGTCTGAACTCCTAGGTGAGCTCCCCTGCGCCATAGCCTCCCTTATGACTTGGCGCATCTCCTCGCTCTCTTCAGCCTTAGCTAGAAACGCTGGCTGAAGACCATTGGCTACCTGTAGCTGAATGTTCGCAAATCAAAATGACGATGCGACAAACAAGGTCATAACAGAAATACTAGAAAGGGAAATTCACCCTCTCGATTTCGTTGATCAGGTCACGAATCACTCGGTATGCATTTTCAAGCTTTCGAAGAGCTGTTTCTCGTGCGTTTATCGCTCTTTCTAATTCTGGCTTGTGACTTTCGACTTGGCGCTGTAATTCCTGTTTCTGTTGTGCCAACCATTTCTCCCTATTGCTAAGTTTCGTATTTTCAGACTGCAATTCAGCAAGCGAGCGCTTGGAGTCTTCTTCGGATCGACTTAGACCGATACAAAGGTCGCGAAAACGAGTAAAGGCTTCCTCGATGTTATTGATCTGGCGAAAGTGTAGATGAGAAAACCTGTCCACCGGAAAAGATATGAACGACTAAGTGAACGTTACTTGCTCATCCATAGCTCGAAAATGCGGTTGAGTCATGGCTCAGACTCTGCTTGGGTTGTTTAACCTGTACTTACGTATTCAGCTAGCGACACTCACCTGAATACATCTAATTAGTTCCCTGATGGCGGACTTTGTACCTGATTGGTTCCGTTTGTATATGATAAGCAGCCATGGTCGAGTGGATTTCTGTGCGGGCTATACCGCCAAGAGTCCTTCTCTAATGATGTCCAGGCTCCTCGTTGACATACATACCCATGTTTACCTTCCTCGATATGCTGCTCTGTTGCGAACGCGCTCTAGCGTGCCCTTCATCCGGTCATCAGCCACCCGTGATGGGAAAGTTGACGAACGTCTCCTGATTCTGGACTACGAACCGAGCGGCGGGCGGCCAGTCGGTCCCCAGTATTGGGATAGAGAAGAAAAGCTGAAATTTATGCATAGGCATGGAATTGATATCTCCGTCGTTAGGTAGGATGTTGTCAACTGTAGTGCGATGCATGTTGGGCGTATTGACACACGAGAATAGCTCTGCAAATCCCTGGCTCGATTTCCTCTCCGCGTCCCAGGCTCAAACACTTGCAACTGAATTGAATGAGGATTTGGAAGAATATTGCGCGACATCCCCACATGTTCAGGGTGCCTCACTCAAGCGTCTTTATGGTTTCGGCCTTTTGCCCCTTGTGCCCAAGGTTAGCACTGCGTCACTCCTTGAGACCGTAGAGCAGATTTCCAAACTGCCTCATTTGCGTGGTCTCATCATGGGCACCCGTGGTGTGGGCAATGGACTGGATGATGCAGCCCTTGATCCCGTCTGGGCCGCCGTTGAAGAAGCTGGCCTCGTCGTATTTCTTCACCCTCATTATGGTATCGATGCGAATGCATGGGGTGACAAAGACAACGGACATGTCCTTCCTCTTGCTCTCGGTTTCCCTTTTGAAACCACAGTTGTGAGTTAACACCGCCGAAAGAAAGCTTAACATAAGTCTACTGATGGGAGCGTAGGCGACGGCTAGGCTGATTTTGTCAGGCACCTTTGACCGATACCCATCCCTTCGGCTTCTCTTGGCCCATTCCGGTGGCGCCTTGCCTCAACTCTCTTCCCGCCTGGCCTCGTGCATTGATCATGATCCCGTGGTAGCGTCGAGGCTCAAACATGATGCTCGATATTACCTTGGAAAATTATACCTTGACGCCGTGGCATATGGGGCCGAAGAGCTTGGTTTTGTCAGTGATGTGACAGCACGCTCGGACAGGTACCAGACCGGCATCTCTGATACCAGTGTTGCAAAGCGCAGCCTGGGAAGTCAGAGGATGTTCTTTGGCACAGACCATCCTTTCTTCCCTCCACCTAATCCGACAGAGAAGTGGAAAAGTGTAGTGGAAAATCTTGAGGCAATTGAGGCCGTTCAAGGCTGGAGCGCAGCAGACAAAGATGGAGTGCGAGGAAGGAACGCAATATCTTTATTCAATTTAAATAAATGATATAAACTTCTGGTGTTGTTATCCCTTTTCAATATACTCAGGCATTTTTGCCTGGGACTTGGAGTTTGAGGCTGAAATCGATGTGTGGGACAGATTGGTGGACAAAGCTCGTACTTAAGATATCGATTTCTAAGGCATGGTTGAGAGATATATACATCATTGATACCATGTAAAACACCCACCGTTATTTGCTCTCTCCTGCAAATTTACTTCTGTGATATTCCCACTGGTTTCCAGCAGGAATTTGCGCTGGCCTTTCCATTTGGTCTTTAAGCTTCGAGCTGTGTTGACCAGCTCCTCCCCCTCGATGTTATCAAGCATGATGATGTCGGCTCCTGCTTCAATGGCCTCGTCGGCCTCAGCTTCTGACTGGACTTCAACATCAAGCATCAATGAGAATCCGCCGACAGCTCGAGCCTGTTTGATGGCGGCTGTAATGGAACCTTTTGATAGTCAATAAGTGTTACGCTTGCGGCGTGGAAATGGTTACCTGATGACCAGATGTGATTGTCCTTGAGCATAATCATACTTGAGAGGTCGTGTCGATGAGTATCGATGCCCCCCACTAGCATTCCATACTTCTCAACTAACCTGAAGCCTGGAACCCAACGTAGTATGAATTATAACGAACTCAATGTCGAATGTGGAGAACATGCCAGGCGTGGTCTTTCGTGTGCCAGCAATGATTCCTGTGTATCCATAACTTCTGGCAAGATCCTTGATCTTCTTTGACCTACAAAGAATAAATTGTGATTTCGGGAAGTCTCAGTCAGGAACACGGTCTACCTTGTAGCGATTCCACTACAGCGAGCCAACAGATTCAGGGCAACCCGCTCTCCAAGGAGCACATGCCGTGCCTTCCCTCTCACCGTGGCGATATGCTTGATCGGCTCGAACATCTCACCTTCCTTCAAATGCCACTCCACTCTGCAAGGATCAATCAACGTATGAGCCGAAATAAGAAAGGAAAACATACTGGCAGTCTAGTTGGTTGAAGACTTCGGTGAAGAATGGAGAACCGGCGAGAACGGCAGCAGATTTGCCCTTACCGAGGAGGAAAGCTTCACGGTCAGCCTCACCGACAACGTAACCTCCATAGTCAAATGACGGAATATCTTCTGCAAGCCAGGTAGTGACTTGCGTTTTCCAGCTAGGTGGAAGGAGATGTTCCATGAAATTCGACATCACTGAAGTCTATCAGGGATCGCTTAGCGGACTTGCGCGGATATCGGAATGACAAATGCAGCAAAATCTCGAAGGGTGTGCGCGTAAAATACAAGAAATACTACAAAAAATGTAAAGGTTATAACAATCAGTATTCGATGCTAGGAAAAATTGAAACCGTCCAAGAAATGCCAAAGTATATGTATCGAGACATGTGGAACTATACGATAAAGTAGTTCAACGCCACAAGGAAAGGGACAAAACCAACATGCGCGGCGAGCACTTTATATCCCGCATTCGACTTATTCGTGCTTGAAGTTGCAGACGAAGTTGGAGTAGCAATATGACTGGCGCTAGTAGTGATGACGCTGCTCGAGGCGGGAAGGATAGCAGCACTTCTAGAGGTTGTGGCGGTGACGGGCAAGACGGTCGAGCTGGCGAGAATAGAGCTAACGGAAGCCGACGATGTAGAAAGTACAGCCGAACTGCTAGTACTAAACCTAGTATGCACTACGTTAGATAATAGAAGAACAACGGAAAGTTTACGAACGGCGAAGTAGCTGTTTGGATAAGCGAGGAACCCGAGGGATTATTCGGAACCCCTATGTTGTACTCGCTAGACTGAGCTAGGATACTGTTGACGTGATTCACATCCTGCACAAGATTGAGACGGAACCCCCCGCCCTGGGGCCAACCGGCACTCGGAGGGTTAAGCATGATCGACTGGAGGTTTCCGCTAACTTCCGCAGCGAGGACTTGCTGATAACTGCTATCTCCCTAAATGCCAATGTTGGACAGGGTACAAAAAGGGGGGGAATGTTAAATTGACCATATCAGTGAGAACCACTGTGAAGGTGGATGGATCAGTGGAAGCACGGTCCCAGGAAAGACTGGCAGGGATCATGAACGACTTTAAACGTGATCGTGTACATAGCACATACGTCTGAGGGCCAGACGCGGTCCAAGGGTGTGCGGCGGATGGTTCAGTGACGGTATACGCCAGGGCTGAGGCAACAAAGGAGAGAAGTAAAGGGGCAGAGTAATACATGTTAAGGAGAAAGATGGTGGTCGGAAGAAAGAAGGTGGGCTGGCTTTTAAAGGGGATCTGCACGTAAAATTCTCGACGCAAGAACCTCCATCACGTGGGGGCGGTTTCTTGCCCTAGTTCTTTTCCGCTTTGAGTTAATCTCGTTCTTGGGCGTTACGTCTAAAAGCCACATCCGCCAATCAATGGGAATCATATAAGTGTCAATATTTCATTTAAGGAGTTTATTCGTTTGAGTCTAGCACAACAGTCCTTTGAGCCCCAGCAGCTTGCTTCAGCTTTGAGTTGTTCCAAGTGATTTAAGCATATCCTCGGCATCCATCCATAGGTCACGCTGGGCCCACACGCCAGCAATCGTGGATACAATAATCCAGCACGAAGGTACACTCATGTAGCCTGTGTTCCTGTCTAGACTTTGAGGTTCTTCAGAAGAATTGGTCTGATGGAGTTCCTTGAGCAAGGCAATACAGGCCCGGGCCAGTGTTCGTAGCAGATTCATATCATCGGCAGAAACATAATCATCGACTTTAGTCAGGAGTGCAAAGATCCATCGGGCGTGCGTTTCAAGTGGCTGGGAGGAAGCATGAGGTCGTTGGAGATGAACGTTGATCCAATGTGCGAAATACATGAGAAGATGCAGAGCCATTCGCTAAATGAAAGTTCGAATCATGGAATTTTGAACGTTGTGGAGTGACTATACCTCGTCAATATACCGCAGAAGGCTTGGAAGTGGTTCCCGAGGCTTATATATAATTGTTTCTTGAGTGGGCATTGTGATCGCTGAAGAGCTCAAAACTCCGACCTCTGAAGGCGCTGGCATACCCATCGGAGAGGACACTGGGTCTGGAGAATGAAAGCGTAGCACCATTTCCACTTTGCCATCACCATTTGTTTGCCATGACTCCTGCCATCGTTCAGAAGAGGCATCTGGTATGTCAGGTTGAGTCAGGCTCGAAAGCCGTCGCATCGCTGCACTGTGTTTTGGCTGTTTAGATGCAATCCAGTCCGATTCTGGTTTCCCAGCTAGGAAATTCCACCAGAAGTCTCGTTCTTTTTTATCAGGCAGAAGACGCCGATGCTCATCAACAGGTACAAAAGGAACGCCAATAGTAGGTTGATTCGCATTCTAAACAAAGTTTCAGTACACAACCCCAAGATTCCAAAATAGATCGAGTTTAGACCTTTCGGAAGTTTTTGAAACGAGTCTCGAAAGTCGCCCGCCACTCTTCAGATGGAAGGCTTATATGTTTGGGTATTACACGATCATCGTTCTTCGGAGGCAGCGGTGTAGATGGCTCATACGGATTTGCTACTCGTGTTATGTGTGGTAAATATCGTGCGTCTCGTCTAAATGTAGTTGGTCAACAGAGTTTAAAGGGGAAGATCAAACTAACCTGACTGTGAAGAGGTACTGCAAGCCATCCTCGGGCTCTTCATTGAAGTCTTCAGGAAGGTCCGCAACCGGTAAAATCTGACGTCCAAAAAACGGCTCTTCATCGTCAGAATCCCCAAATTCGTCGCGCTTGCGCTTGAGGGATAGCATGATGTCGTTTGACAATCTGACGAGTATCACTTGTTCGGGCCCCGGACTTGTTTGGAGATGTGATTCTGAAAGCTTTTTACTTTTGTTTATGCGAAATATTGAGGTCGGTTTCAACCACAGCTACAATGCTCATTACAGACTGGCTGTGAAGTGATTTCATCTTCAAAATCCAGCTACTTCTCAGGCACTCGACGCGAAATACTGAATTTACGTTTGTACCGTGATGGACGACGAGGAATCTATTAATCTGGAAGCTCTCCAAGCGCAAATAGATATGTCTATGGCATTTGCGGAGGAAATGGTGTCGTCTTGGGTGAAACCGTCCCGCAAGCTCTCCAGTGGGAGCAACAGAGATCTAGAGGCAGAGCTCAAGGAATACATGCGCCGTCCTCCTAGGTGCGAACGCGTCGAAATATAAACCTGGGCTACTTAATTGACTCTTCGTCTCATTCTCGGCTTTAGATTGGGAGTTGGGGCAGCTATTCCCGAGTCAGCTAATTCCTCACGCGACGCGGCGCGTCTGAGAGGTCATCTCGTTGGGAAGGGTAATAAACGACCTAGGGAAGTTGAACACAACTCTCAAGAAAAGGACGGCACGGACAGTGAAGGGGAAACCAGGGGAGGAGTAATGAAAAAGAAGGCAAGGGTCGATCCTTTTGCAAACACTGGTAAAAAGAAGAAAAAGCTCAAGGCAGTACGGGAGAATGCGCCATCAACACCTAAGCCTCCCGCCCTAGTAGAGAAAGAGGGGGTTGACGGGGGAGCCGATGTGGTGGCTGAAAGCATCGCCGGACCTTCGACATCTTTCGCGACGCCCAAACGCAGACAGCACCAAAAGGACCATCCAACTGTTGAATGTTCACCGGATACTGACCAGACCCCTGCTTCGCTAGTATCACTTCGAGTGCTTGTCAATACATCCCCCTCAGTTCCTCACAAAAACCAATGTAAGACGAATCATTCTTGTTAGACTGCTTTCCCAACTAATTGTCTGCGTCTAGCGGAGCGCTTAACTACACCGTCCACAGAACAGAAGGTTTTGGCAACTACAACATCGGTCATCCCAGTGCAACTACGTCGACAGGCGCAATCGGCTGCCTTGTTCAAATATCCTCTCTTGAATCTCGCTCCTATTAATGGTGATCCAAACGACTCAGAACATGAAGACAATACAAAGTCTTATGACAGTAGTCCTAAAAAGAAGCGGAAACGTAAAAAGAAGAAGAAGGGTGATATGACTTCGTTGAAAGTCCCTGCTACGTTGTCGTAGCTCTCTTGATTGACACTGGCAATTGCAGACTATGAGGATCCCAATGTCTGGTGGAACAATTGCAATGGAATGTTACTTCGACGGAGCCTCCACGGAAGGATGGCAAGAATGGTTAACATTGTACAGTGCCAGTGTATGGAGAGAGAGTACTGGAAGGACCATGCTAGTTTCTTACATAAGGGTCAGCATGTTGAATACAGGACTCGGGCCATATGCACTGCAAAAGGGCCAGGCGTAGCGGGCCGAGTGTGTCCTTACGACGTTTTCCCGCATTTCGATGTACAAGCAATAAAAAAAAAGGAGATCAAAACTTCATTGAATAGAATTACAGTGACAGCCACAGACAGCCACGGGGGTCGGGAGCAGGGGCTATAAATAGACATAAATTTCCGGCGAGAACACGGGCTGCCATTACCGCCGGCTGGACCGCCGAGAGTGATGTTCTCGTTGTGAACGACTAGACCGAGAGGTGTGATGTGAACGTGATTGGCTGGATTTAGAGTGACGTGGGCTAGTGGGAGTGTTACTTGTTCTCGGTACTACTGTAGGACGCGTCGATCTGTCCCGGCGGGAATGCCTGGCAGTCGGCTGTCGTGAAGTAGATGAACGAGTTAAGATATTGGACGACCGACTTCGGTGACCAGCTGAGCGTGAGGAATACTTTGGAGACTTCTTTCGGTTAAAGAAGAAACTGAAGATACTTCGACCTTCAGCCTTACGTGCTTCTCGCTTCCTCCTGGCCTGATCTCGTTTGAACTTCGTGGCGTCTCGCATCTCCTTCATGCCCTGGAGCAAATGAGTCCGAACATAGGCAGAACGAAAATTTACCCTGTTTTACCTTGTTCCGGAGATCTTCATTGCCACTGAAGGTCCCTCGCCATTTAGCATAAAAGCCATGCATGAACGACGGATCTGGCTTCCGTCGAGAGCCATCGGGATTAAACTGGCAAACCTCGAAATCAGAGAAGCCTTGTAAGAGGTGAATGCGCTCACAGAGGACGCCCATTCGATCTTCATAATGATATTTTGTCGGACTGGTTGCTGGTGGAATGCTTTTATATCTTACAGCAGAGATAGATGAATTAGGAAACTAGAACGCATGCGCATCAATGAACCGTCATGACATCAAGACGATAGCCGGTAACCAAAGATAAAGCATGGAGTCCACGTTTGTACCGCGCGTTTTCGGGCTGGAGTTTCGACCCAAGGTGCATTTATCTAAGTATGCATGCTGGCGAGTAAGACTGATGTGGATATTGATCCGGCTTCTCAACCACAACAAAGGACGATCGATATCATAATCGATAGTACTTAGCTTGAATCAAGATGTGCATTGTGCGTTTATGTCCTCAGGAGAACAAGGAAATGACGTCGACAGACCTGTAAATAGCGCAGGGTCCGGTAGCGGCTGAGCAGGCTATGGCCCACTTTCCGCTCTCAGAGGGGCTCCCGGTCGAGTCAGGGGCGAGTGCAGTAAGCGACCTCCGTTTGATTCGGCCCGCCGCCGCCGCTCCTTCATTACTATTTTTCAAAACACTGCCTCGGAAAATTGCGTTGTGTCCGGCGATTTTCCTGAAGAGGCAACGAAAACGTGGAAGGCGGGCAGTGTTTGGCTTGCCTTTTATGGACTTTGCGCGCCACGTGTGCATCGCATTACTCCCGCCTAAATGACATTTTTAACGTCGCTTGGACACCGCTTTGGGACATTTCTCTTTAATTTTCCATTCATGAGAGCGCCACGGGATGAAGGCACACCGAACTGGAGCGGCGATATGACAATTCCGTCGTTATGGTACAAAAAGCAAGGAATGGCCTGGACATATACTTCCATACCGCCCGCTGGAAGGCTACCGGAAAGTGAGAACGCCAGATATGTGGAAAAACATCAACTCCGTCATTGACAACAGGCTCTTCTTGGGAAAGTATGTGGTTCTTGCAATTGTATATCACGACTTGGTATTTGGCCTGCTAATGACTGATTCTGATAGTATTTCGGCGGCGCGTTCAACGCGATCATTGACAGAGCACCGCATTACCCATATCTTATCAGTTTGTAACGATCATATTCCTGCAGAGCTTCCGGAGTCTGGATTGCGGCACATGCGTATTCCTGTCGAAGATGTTGATTACGAGGACATCTTGATTCACCTTCCTTCTGCTTGTCGATTTATTGAAGATGCGTTACGTAGTGGAGGTAACGTCCTTGTTCACTGTATTCAGGGAATTTCCCGCAGTGCAACCGTCGTTGCGGCCTACTGTAAGCCATTGACTATCCGCCAAAATCAATCTCTTGGCTGAGTTTCCTTCTCAGTGATGTGGCGGCGGCGCGTTAACACCACTGAAGCGTTGGAAATGGTTAGAGCAGGTATGGATATTTGTCACAAGAACGCCTGTATTTGAGTGACATATATTGCCCAGCTCGCGGCCAGATCTGGCCCAATCCTGGTTTTCAAGAGCAGTTAGTGCTCTTCGAGCTCTGCCAATATGTCCCGTCTCCCTCAAACGGGTATTATGCAAGTTGGAGAGTGAAACTCGATCGCAGGTTGAAGGCTGCAGGCTTACGATGAGTGTCGCTGCCTCTTCCCCTTACTGCTTCCTTTGTCTTTTCCCAATCTCTTTCTCACCTTCCTATACCTAATTTATTCACCGTCTGTGATATGTATTCTCTTGGCTAGGAACCTTCTCTCTTCTTTTCTTGTTTTTATCATCTGTTTTCTTATTGTTCTCTTTTGAGCTTTTGCATTTTACTTTCTCTTCTGATCTTTTCGTCTCATTCTCATATTGGACTTCTGCTAACCTTACAATTTCTCTGTATCATCCGAGTATAGGTATCCGGCCGAGCATATTCCTTTCCTTTCACTCAGTTCTCAGCTAACGCTTCTTTCTCGCGCAGTTGAAGTTTACAAGATTGTGACTGTAATCAAACACTTGAGGGAATCTTCGCTATAGGTCTGAAGTATCCGTCCTGAACATCATGATAGTTGCAATAAGTATCTACAACCTATCTACACGTATGTAGTAAATGTGGCATGGTCAATGGAAAATACCAACAGCTGTTTGAAGTGTGCAGCGGGGCGGTTTGACAAAAATTGCTAAGGAGTGCTTGCATACCAGACATTCTCCGGGAGTTGCTTTGTATACTATATGAAGGTTGTGTTTGTGCCACAGCGGAATTCCAAATAACTGTCCACACGCAAACCCAAGGCCCATCTCTGACTTGTCCACTTTCAACTTCCTCTTCAGTTCGTCATCACACTCTTCTGCAATGGGTCTCTCCGTTTCTCGTCTGCTTTCCGGCCTCTTCGGTAAGAAGGAAATGCGTACGTCCACATCGTCGCCTCTCTAGCGCTTCTGAATCACCGACTGTCACAATACCAACAGGGATACTTATGGTCAAAAACTCCTAGTTTCTTCATTGTGTCTCGACTAACCTATGTAAAACAGGTCGGTCTTGATGCCGCTGGTAAAACTACCATTTTGTACAAGTTGAAGCTTGGCGAGATCGTCACCACTATCCCTACAATTGGTATGGCGTCTATTCTTGACGAGCTGCTTAGATCCTCATATCGTGTTAGGTTTCAACGTAGAAACTGTCGAGTACAAGAACATCTCCTTCACGGTGTGGGATGTCGGAGGCCAGGACAAGATCCGTCCCCTTTGGAGGCATTGTGCGTAAACCCGATGATCTTTCTGTGGAAATATCCTCACGCGTCATTCAGATTTCCAAAATACACAGGGCATCATTTTTGTCGTTGACTCCAACGACCGGGAACGTGTGGCTGAGGCTCGCGAGGAGCTCCAACGGATGCTCAACGAGGACGAGCTTCGTGATGCTCTTCTCTTGGTGTTTGCCAACAAGCAAGATTTACCTAACGCGATGAATGCCGCTGAGATCACAGATAAACTTGGTCTCCATGGTTTGAGACAAAGGACTTGGTACATTCAGGTTAGTCATCCTGCTTCACCTTTAGTTTCGAGGTTTGCTCAAAGATCCTTCCACAGGCTGCTTGCGCAACATCTGGTGATGGTCTTTATGAAGGTCTGGAGTGGTTGAGCGCGAACATCAAGCGTCGGGTGTAAAGGTTTTCTTCCATCTCATTAGTTATTGCACGATCCTTCACGATGCCGCAATACGTCTTCACCACTAGTTTTTTGCTCACGCCAATTCCATCCTCACATGACTTTATTCCTTGTGTTCTGTGTATACTCCCGACCATGAGGTCTCTTAAATTGCTCGTTTACATAGACCAATGATCATACCACACCATATTTTACACGCTTCAAATACCTTCACCGGCCTTCACCAGGAAATACTCTTCCAACAGCATCAGCTTCTTTCCTGCGCTTCTCCGCCAATTCCCGTGCCGCGGGATCACGTTGGGTGGCACCAAACCTTGCCAGTTTTTCTAGTAGTGATTGTAGGCGCTTGTGTTTGACGGCACTGTATGACGTGTGTCTCATGGCGGGCACCAGATATTCATGGACTGTATCGGACAAAGGAATCGAAGTTGTCTAAATTTCCGGTCTCAATCTAATCGATGATAGGATCAAGTGATCACCACTGACCATGCGCAGCTCCACGAAGACTGAGGATAAATGTGATCTTCCGATCCGTTTCAGTTCCTCGTCCAGAAAATCGACGTCAACCAGAATGTTGGAGATCGCATTCTCATTCATCATTAAGATGTCCCGACCGGTCAAAAAGTTCTGGCCGTTGTTTCATCAGGATCAACACCAACTGGCTAGTTGCACATACCATCAGGCATCCGGCGATATATTCCAATGCACCCTTGTACGCTTCATCTTTATAAGCTTCTTTGATCACAAGGGAGTCGACAACGGTGGTAAGCCAATTCACCAACTCGTAAAGGTACATGCTTGGCGCATCCTCCCTTGTCGCGGGTGTCCATTCATATTCGGAGAGCTCGAAGAACTGGTCTAGTTTCGACGTGATGAGGCCAGTGATACGTCCAAGAGATCGGGTTAGTGTTGCCTCAAAGGAGGCTTGTGCTGTTAGCCGGATCGTACCACCGCGTTGCGCAGATCTGAAGAGCACGTAATGTCAGGCACTCGAAAATTACGCTATTCTGTTTCATCTGGGAGACCCAACGCACTGAAGGTTGGCGAGCAAACGTTCCAGCTCAGGACACAATGCTTGGAAGTATTCCAGGTTGGTAATTATTTGGGCGATTTGGGAAAGGGTTGATAAGCTTGCTAGTCTTTGACCTATTGCTTCGCTAACGTGTTTTGTTAGAAGACTGTCTAATGACTGTTTTAATTGTCAGTAACTTGCGTATAGCATTAATGGCAAAATCCATAACCTTGTTCAGGAGTTCATCAATGTTGCTGTAATGTTGCGAAACGCCATCGGTATAGGCATAAAACTTGTCAATAAAACCGTGTATCTGAGTAGGCGTGAGTGGCAAACGCAAATTGCTAGGGGGGAGCATCAAACAATACATCTTGACAGCAGAGATAAAAAGTTTGAGACCACGGAAGAGTGAATGGAGGATGTGATCTGTGGACATTGATATCAATTGAACAGATAAAGTAGAAGCTGCCTACTGCTTGATTTGGGCTTTGTCGGTATCTGCAAGTAAAACCACCTCGAGAACGGCGTCAGTCTCGCTTTGTGCTTCAATCTGCATGGGTTGATAGTCATCCTGATAAACGATCTGAAAATCTCTACTGAGTAAGAATTCTTACATGTTATGTGCCGTGACGTACTGATTCGAAGCGCCGGCTGAATTGATCGTCAAGCAATTTAGCATACCGCTCAAAGAGGAGAAGGATGAAACTCTGCAGAGGATCAGTAGAGTACGGAGAGGTCTATCGTTCCACTACTTCAGTAGAATATACAAAAGATGTGAATGAGCAATTACCTCCAGAGTCATGATGAAACCAAGAAGACATTCTTTGACCCGGAAGTATTCATCGGGATTTTTCTCTGTTCGAAGGGCGTTTGTTATAGAATTTGTAAGGCCAGCAACGATGGAATCCCATAACTCCTCGACATCACGTTCGGACCGGAATGAATTTGTGGTTTCGAGGACGTGGGTTTCAACAATAAAAAATCCAGAAATTTCTTGAGTCAGCTGAGGAAGGAATGCCAATGGTAATGGGTTTGGGAGGATAAGGTTCGATTGTGCCTTCAAACATTCCTTTAGTTCATTCATAAGTTATAATACTAAGTTGGTAACCTTTCGATCGGCCTGGTATGATTTTTGCAGCTCGTCCAGCGAGTTCAAAGTGGTATATATATGGATACACTCGAACAAGGGTGCAAAGTCCACACAAATGGTATCATTATCAAGTACATTGACTTGATTACCAAGACTTCAGCAAAAGCTCATGATAGTGCAGAACTTTGGGACGCACATTCAGTCTTTTCATAGGTTATCATTTCAACAGCGCTTCCAACTCGGCTTCGTCGAAGTGACAAATCTTTTTCACGTCTAGAACGCCAGCGACGCGTCCGAGTTTCCATGGCTTCGTGCGCAAGCCGTCCTACTTCTGTGCTCACATTACGGATCTCAAGAAGCCACTGTTTCATTGATGCTGTTACTGCGTCTTTAATTTGCGCACGTAGTGAGGGTAACGAAGAGAGAAGATGTTGAAAAAAGGGGGTTTGAGAAAGCGAAGTTGATGGCATGCTCTGTATGTCTTCAAGAGACTGCGAAACAATATATTATTACCCAAGGGAGTACTCCATACGCGATATGGACAACAGACCCGCAACGCGCCCCAGTATTTCCCTTCCCGAATCATTTCTCCGACGCGGTTGACAACATCTAACACCCGAAGGCACGCCTGTAGCGTGTCAATAGCCTCGTCCAGATTTGCAGCGGTCTTCTTAGATTGCAGAAGAGCACGCTTTTTCTCGACTAGACCACGGCCTAGCTGCGAAACACTGGCATCTAGAGATTGGATATTCTCTTTCATCTGGTCGGTATATGACTTGACCGTAAAAAGAGTAGACACAGAGGAGATAAAGTCTTGATAGTTGTCTCCACATATCTTCTCTATCTCAGCATCTTTGGAGTCGATGAGACCCCTAACTGTGCGAAGGAAAACCTCTTGTTGGCGGTTGCTATGTATTTGCTTGATGACAGGGCCTAGTTGCTCGAGATTCTCAGACGAGGACGAAGGGTCGAGGAGATGTATCTGCTGGAGCTGTTGGTCGATGTTTTCCTGGGTAAACTGGGGCCGTCGACGGGGAGGCATGACTGTATCAACAGCAGCAAGAGCTGCTACTACTGCCTTGGGAATATTCGTTGTATTTGTCACCATCCTTGCACCCAAACATTCAAATTGGAACCGAACATATATCGCCGGTTTACATGTCACCGTCCCAGTGTCGCTCGGTTTTCACCCATTCTCATTGCCTTCAGGAGCCACAATGCCCGTCACCGCCTTCGTTGTGGATGCACTGTACGTTCCCATTTTCCTCTCTGCACACCGTGCACCGCCCGACTTAACTCGCCTCAGCCTTTTCGACATGGACGGAACTCTTGTCGATTCGACTGCCGGAGTTGTCGGCGCTTGGGAGCTGTTCAGAGAAAAATATCCAACCATTGACGTTCACAATATTCTTAGTTGTACGTAGGATGGCCCGGATTGGAGCGACTCTTGATCATCGCATCAACAGCAGCACATGGTATTCGGACTGTAGACAATCTCAGGAGCCACTGCGGAATTCGGGATCCTGATGAACTCGAGGTAGGCCTCCATAGCTTCTCCGAGTAGCGCATCTACTCGACGTTGTCAAAGCGGGAAGCGCAACGATTTGAGGAGGCCATTGTTTTGACGTCAATGGAGGGTGGGCGTCAAGGAATAATCCAACTTCCCGGAGTGGCTGATGCCCTGGTAGAGGTATTATTCTTTCGTTTCGTGTTTTTGCCTGTCATGGTTATTTCTAGATCGCAGCAGCGAGACACCACCCTAATCCTGCCTGGGCAATCTGCACATCTGCAACACGCACCTATGCTTCATCTGCTCTCCGGATAGCCGGCATCCCAGTTCCCGATGTCTTTGTTGCCGCCGAGGATGTAAAAAAAGGCAAACCTTTGTGAGTACGTCATGGCTATCCATAACTGACATGTTGATCTGTGATTAGTCCCGACCCTTACTTACTCGGAGCTAAACAATGTGGTGTGAAATCCAAGAACTGTAGGTTTAGGGAAAAGACAAAAAGTCATGATCTTAAATTACTCGGAATTCAGGCGTCGTCTTTGAGGATGCTCCTTCCGGCATTCGAAGCGGCAATGAAGCAGGCTGTAAGACTGTCGCGCTGCTTACCACCCACAGTCGAACACAGTTGGAAGAAGCCAAACCTGACTTCATCGTCAAAGATCTTTCCAAGTACGTGTCTTTTGACCTTGACTAGCGCACAATCTAATCCGAGGCTACAGAGTCACCCTCAAGCTATTAGAGGACGGTGTAGAGGTCACCGTTTATGAAGATTAGATTAGATTTTAGCGTAACTCATATCCGAGATATTAATCCAAAAAGCTTGAGATGTACGTACCACATAAATTATGTCCCTAAACAACTTGTAGATTTCTGGAGAATAAAGAGATTTTATGATAACAAAACCTGTTGTTCAGGCAACGAAAGCGGTACATAATGCAAAAAATAACGATCATAGAATGACAAGAGGAGCGTAAGGTATGCGTATAGGGAAGATGGGTATTTCGGATTTCCCTAGATGCCTTCAACAGGGAAAGATACTTTCACCTCTTGCTAGCTTTCTAATATTCGCCCTCCTCCTCAGCGTCAGCAGAGTCAGTACCAACCTCTTCGTAATCCCTCTCGAGAGCCGCAAGATCCTCACGAGCCTCAGAGAATTCTCCCTATAGCAGATAGATATGAGTATGAAGTCAAGAAGATATGAAAATCATGCCACATACCTCTTCCATACCCTCACCAACATACCAGTGCACAAAGGCACGCTTCGAGAACATAAGATCGAATTTGTAATCTGAAGAAGGGAGTTGAATATGTGGACTTGAATAGGGTAGCACGTTGAGGACTGACCGAGGCGAGCCCAAGCAGCAGAGATAGCGGTGGTGTTGGAGAGCATACAAAGGCTGCGAGTAGTTTTGGCGAGATCACCACCAGGAACACAAGCAGAAGGCTCGTTGCAGACACCGAGCTGTTCAGGCATCATCAAAAAGCTAGACCAGGTAGAAGTAAGACAAATACAGACCTTGAAACCAGTAGGACACCAGTCAACGAATTGAATGGTTCGTTTGGTCTTGATGCTGGCAACGGCAGCTTGTACATCTTTAGGAACGACGTCGCCACGGTAGAGCAGGCAGCAAGCCACTGTCACAATGATTGACTATAGCACACAGCAAAATTGATCAACATTACATACTGTATTTGCCCTCTTTGGGATCACATTTTACCTGAAGGTTACATTAGTGTGTTTTAATAAACTCGCAGGACTGGTACAACCATCTGATTGCCTTGCTCAAAGCAAGCAAAAGTCATCTCGGCAACCGAGTTTTGTTCATGAGTGATCTTCTCAGCAGACAAGAGAGGCGCGTAAGTAGCCAAGGGGAAATGGATACGAGGGAATCTTGATTGAATGACTTAATTTGAGGATGACTCGACTCGAAATGTTGTCTACTCACGGGACCAAATTCGTTTGGAACTCGTTCAAATCGACGTTGAGTGATCCATCGAAACGAAGGGAGGCTGTCACAGAGGAGACGACCTGGGCGATGAGGCGGTTGAGGTTGGAGAAGCTAGGAGAGACGACGCCCAAGTTCTTCTTGCAGATATCGTAGATGGCCTCATTGTCGACCTATAACAGTGGAATACTCAAATGCGAAATAGAGAAGAAAAGAATAAAGTCTACCATGAAAGAGCAGTCGGAGTGTTCAAGGGTCGTATGAGTCGTCAAAATCGAGTTGTAGGGTTCAACAACAGAACTTGACAGTTGAGGGGCAGGGTACACGCAGAATTCAAGTTTAGACTTCTTGCCATAGTCGGTAGATAAACGCTCGAGCAAGAGAGCACCGAAACCAGAACCTGTTCCACCACCGAACGAGTGGAAAATGAAGAAACCCTGGAGACCGGAGCAGTTGTCGGCGAGACGGCGCAGTTTATCCATCACAGGGTCGATAAGCTCTTTTCCGACAGTGTAGTGACCGCGAGCATCTAGAAAAGTAGATAAGCGCTAGGGACACGTCTATCATAGCAATCTACGCACAATTGTTCGCAGCATCCTCCTTTCCTGAGATCATCGTCTCGGGGTGGAAGAGTGACCTGTACGGGCCAGTCTTGACATCGTCAATCACACCAGGCTCAAGATCAATGTAAAGCGAGCGAGGCACATATTTTCCAGAGCCTGTCTCAGAGAAGAAGGTTGAGAATCCGCTATCGGTGGCAGATGGGGAGCCATCCATGATACGGCCATCGGGCTAGCAGGGTTGTATTAGTGTGCAATGCAGATGAATTAGGTTCCCAACGTACGCTCAGCCCGTGTTCTAGGGTGTAAAGTTCCCCTAGGATGAATGAGCACGCGAACTCGACGCGAAGATGATACCGTAACAAATGCATGAAAACTCACAGCAGGCGTTGCCAATTTGAACACCAGCTTGTCCAACATGGAGAGAAATAACTTCACGCATCGTTCGTTAATAGATGGGAGGAAGTAGTCGTTGGTCAAAACGAGTGAACTAGTCGCTCCTGTTCAGAGTGGTCGGAGGGCAAACCAATCAACTAAAAATGTTGCCCACGCCTTCCTTGTTTGGCTTCCCGTCTCCGGCCGGCCACTAAGCGATGGCAAGTGGTGTCTAAACGGTCTTCTCTTCTAACTAGGTCTACTGCAGCGTATCCTTGTCGATACGATATAGCTGTTTTGTATGCAGCACAGGTAAATATCGTTCAGCGTGGCATAGTAGCATATACAATTATTTCACTTATGCTGCTACAAGTGCGTGCAGGTTGTAAATCTCCTGCCGTACCGTATAATACACATTGGATACATTTCCTTCGATCTCGACCTTTCCCATCGCCGTCTTGCGCACCGCGACAGAATCCTCTAATGATTCTGAACCCGTATTACCTTTGGCACCAGCTCCACAAATAAGTACACCCTCACCGATGAGCTCTGCCTGGACGCCGACAGCAGCCAGACGCGCTTTGAGCGCGGTCAGTTTTAGTTCGCCAATCATGGTGGAATGCGGAAGCTTGGAAGCGGGACGAGCACCCAAAATTTTAGGATCCTTTGCTGTCTTAACGACAGTTTTGTCCACAAGAGGAGTCGTCAAGCAAGGCTCCAGAATTGGAACTGTAGCGTTGGCATGCGCGACAATCCTACCAGTTACATATCCTACTTCGTTGTCCTCAAACTAGAAAGGAGCGTGTAAAGACATCGACGGAAAAACGTGTTTGGATACATACTCGAGACATTTTGAGTGAAGCCAAAAGTTCATCACTGATTGAGATAGAAAAACTATTCGTTTGCTGCCCAATTTGCAAGCTTTCACCTACTACAGGAGAAAAGATGTCCCTTGTCATGGAACGGATGTTCGCACAGCTCTCAATCAAAGCGTCTGTGGCATCTGAAGAGGCATGTACAATGATCTATAAAAGGTTAGCGTGTCAAAGACACTGGCACACATATATTTTACCATTTTACGTGGATTGATCTGGGGTACAATCGTTTTGACGGCACGACCATCATTCAAACCCTCCATGTCCACAAACAATAACCGGCATGCTAGCTGAACTTGAACCTCTGACGAAACAAATTTAGAGGGCGGTTCCTGAATCGCTTTCTGGAACGAAGGAAACTCTTAATTGTGGCCTTTCAGGAAGAAAGGAGGACATACCCTTGCATCTTCCTCAGCAAGTGATTGTAAGCGGTAGCTTTTTGCCTCTTCACTTTCAGCCTCTTCTTCGAGGACTTTGCCTTTCCGTATCCACATGCCGACGTCAATAGTCTCTCCATACTCATCCACACGTCTCTTCTTCTCAACGTACGGAAACATCCTGAACCGCGTCGTTTGCCCGCCGACCGACTTGAAGAACGAGATGGACTTCGACACATTTCCCTTGAGGTATATGTCATAGGACAGAAACTGCTTCGTCAGACCCTCGTCCCCATCGATTCCCCAATCCACGTCCCCAGCACCTCTATCCACCTTTCGCCGTCGCTCTCCATCCTCTTTATTATCCCCATCTGTATCCATCATATCACCTTCGAGAGCTTGACGAACCTCGTCCTCTTCCGCATCAGAGTCAGTTTCAGAATCACTGTCGTCTTCGTCCGCCTCAAGCATCCTTTGATTGCGAACGAGTGCAGCTTGTTGAGCAGCCTCTTTCTCTTTTGCGGCGCGTTCTTTCTCTTGATATGCCTCTAGCTCAGCACCTTGTAATGGGACCTTATGGTTCATCTTTGTGAAGTTAGGTCATGGGAATGTCTCAAGCCTGATACAAAGGTTCCATACCCGAAGTTTAAGGGTACCATCCATCATAACATTGCTTCCAATCCGACCTTTGTCCCATTTATCATCGGCGCGCTGCGAATCGTCCCATTTCTCGAATAGGTCGCGCCCCAATGTCCCATCCTCACTCCGTCCTGTTAACAGGACGACGTTATCAGGAACAGCTGCAAAGTCAGCGAAGAGGTTCCTTGATGGACCATGCGACAATGATGCAGGAACAGCAAGTATTAGTTTGGGGTCTTTCGAGGAGTAAGTCTGTAGAAGTGCTTGGGGATTCGGGAAGAACTCCAGGTGCCTGGGATAAAGTAGAAATCGATATTTGTGGCAGATGATTGGATATGGACCTACTTGAAGCGTAGTGCGAATGCCCCCAAAGCTTCTTCATCCCCGTCATCGTCATTGCGTTTTCGTTTGTTGGCTTGACGACTTCCTGTGCCTTCTTCACCCACATCCTCCTTGCTGACAGTTCCGCCAAGCCACTCCATCATACTGCGCACAAATGTCAGCATTTCTCTTCCCGACCTTGACAGTAAGCATATTGGATATCGAAGCCGTGAATAGTTCCAGTGCTGATCGAGCAAGACAAGAAGCTCCAGGACTCGAGTGCTGGCGTCACATGGCACAAGTAATGAAGAACGGGATGAGAGAGTTGATGTTATAGTATCTGTAGACAGTTAAGCTTTCGCAAGTGGTGTTGACGAACTGTGTGATACCGATGAGAGCTGCGTCACGATCCTTTCGTCGACTTGTTAGGACAGCTGTTCTGTCTGCATCAGTGATCAGCAAGTCGGGCCTTGCTAGAGGTTCAAAAACTCCGCCGCCAGCTTGACGCATGAGTACTGTTCCATCGAGATGACGCTCCTTCATATGGTTTACATTTACGGCGTAGAGGATCGTCCCTGATGAAGGCGATCTTATTTTCCATATTGTACCACCAAGAGTGTGTCCTGCGTTGAAGGGTATAATGGTCAAGCCTTGACACTTTCCTGGAGATTTGAGTCAATGACCGGTCACTGGCTCTGAAACGGTTGAAAGACCTTGAAGGTGAGTTGGCTGTGAGTACCGAAGAGTATTGATAGAATCAAACGCGTCTTGTACTTCAGCTAGAGTGGCAACATATTTTCCTTTCTTTCCATCTTCCTTCGGTGGCGGAAGTGGTGTCGATACATCAGCAAAACCCATGCCGTCAGAGTCGACTTGAAGTTTGCCCTCGTTCGCGTCTCCGACATCTTCTTCTTCCCGTAGACCCTCAACATCCTCGGTAACTGCAATCCTTCCCATGGCTTGAACGGGGAGAGTTGTGTATGTGGGAGCTTTCAAGCACCATCTTGAGTATGCGTAGGGGTAGAGGCCGGTATGAGCCAAGTCGCCGTGAGAGAGAAGGACAAGATCAATCGTCGGTGCAACGCTAACAACTGCATCAGTCTCCACAGAAACTCTGTTCACAGAAAATTAACGGACTCTCGAAGAGCATTGCAATAAGTTTCCCAGTGGTAAGCAGGCTCTTCTGAACCTTCCGGAATTATTGTATGATGAGGCTCGGGGGCCCAGTCAGGCGAGCCACAGTCCAAAAGTATACGAACATCATCGACTTGCAGCAGATAGGCTAATGGGCTCGTTTGAGACGAGCGAGCAGCACCCGAGAGCGGCGTAAAAGTGATCATGGACAGCACCAACGACTTTTACAGCAAACAATCGCGTTTGTTTGGCCGGCACGTCGGAGATAAATACAGAAGTAGACGCCCGATCTGCGTGACGTCAGAAGTTTGAAAAGATGTGAAACGGCAGCATGAGGGGTGCGATTTTTCCTCTCACTCTCTTCAATGCCTGTAACAACAACATCTGCCGCTGTGCATATTGCACCGGGTATGTCTAAATGATATACAAAATATCAGATATCTTACCTGTCGTTTGTAGTTGTCATCAAAACCTTCTTCGAGCATGGGAAGCGGAAAGCGAAAGAGATCAAGGAGGGAAATGGAGGGGAGGATGCCAAAGATGATGTCTTTTACGATGAGTAAAAATATCTCCTTTGCACTGACATCACGCACTTCACTTTGCATAGGGCGTTCCATATAGTCAAAGGTACGCACACCTAGCGAAACGTATACCGCTTTGATACAACAAAACACAGCTTTCATTGAGTTGGGAACGAAAAATACAGTGGAATCTTTGCAAGCCTTGTAGGACACAAGTTTATGCTTCTCGTTGTGTGACGTGACTTATTTTCTCCTCAGTACGAATACCCATGTTCCAGCTCCCCCTTGGGCTGCAGTGTCGCCTGTTCTTATACCCCTTTCATCTTGTAATCGTGCAGCCGATGTTCTAATTGAATGGTTTGGGCCCCACGAGTTGAAACACGTTGTAGGTGGTGAACGCTGGTGGCAAGTCCGTGGCCTCGACGGCCTCGATAGTGAATGGATCACCGAAAGAGATTACCTCAAACCTTCTACGGGGCACAAAAAGGATGGAAACATCAAGCCTAGCAACGATGATCGTAATATTCTGAGAATGAACCACCTGGAAACAGTCATGGTATGTTCGATCGTGATTACTTATACGACGATCACTCATGTAGAGTAGCTCTATGTGCACGGAGGTTCGTCATTCAGCCATGGGGCATCCCAAGGTTTTGTTGATGCCTTTGGGGTCACATAGGCGGTTTTTTTTGGGGATCTATCAGTAAGTCAAGGGCAACCATTTCTACGCGCGATTTAGAAGTTTTCACTCCCCTTTTAGATACCCACAGATATCAAATCATTCGGTATGGTGGGTCGAACGTATTTTTTGTGGTACTTTATTCCTGATCTATCCAGCTCGTAAGTTCAAGGGGCGAGCGTTCGCCGTCAACTATAGGTGAGTCAGGAGAAACGACGATCCTCTGATAATCGCAACCCGGAATTAATAGCAACATTGGTGAGCAGAAAAGCGCCCCAGTATCCTTGGCCTTGTCCAATTCAAGATGTTCTCGCCGCATGTAATCACTTAATATCCTTCTGCATTATCTACAGCGACCTGACATGGACAGTAGATTTCTATCTCACTGAGCCTCCTCATGGCGTCTTACACAAGGCTGTCCCCCCTTCGAAGATCGTTATGGCGGGCGACTCCGCAGGTGGAGGTCTATGTGTCGCTGTGCTCACAGTCCTTCGGGACCTGGGCTTGCCCATGCCAGCAGGGGCGGTATTAATTAGCCCATGGCTCGACTTGACACACAGCTTCCCTAGTATCATGGACAACAGTGATACGGTTGGATCTCTCAATCACAAGTCTGACAGTTTTTCCTGAGCATATCCGTGATCTAGGACATCATCCCACAGTATGGATTCCTTGCCAAGCCATCCACCCTTTGGCCGCTCGACCCTTTACCAAAAGGCAGCGGTCGTGTCATCTCGGCTCGATCGAAGGTTCCGCCTGAACCAGGGCATACCGACACCTTGAAGCCCACTCAGAGTCGTATTGACGATGTTGACAGTGGAGCTGACATGGTAATCTCTGATGAAAGGGTTCAGACGCAGCAAGAGATGTTAAGCAAAAGTCCTAAAGTATCGTCAGCAGAAGGAAATGGCGGTAACTCAAAGCACAGCGCGAAAAACGCCACTAGGGGGGAGTGTGCTCTTGATTACGACATCAACTTTTGGGAAGCTAAGCCTCCGAAGGTGGTAGTAGAGGATAGTAATGCTGCTCCTTTCGAGTTGCGCGCCCAAATTCAGCTCTATGCTGCAAACGAGTAGGTTATGCATTTGAGGAGTCTAGTCATTATTGATAATACATCCAGACAACTGTGTCATCCCCTGGTTTCGCCCATCCTACAAGGATCACTAGGTAACTTGCCTCCTCTCTACATTCTAGCAGGCAACGACGAAGTCTTACGTGACGAGATCATTTACTTTGCACACCGAGCCGCACATCCATCTGAGTATCCTGTAAGACATGGACTCTTGCAAGATGGTCATCGTCAGAAAGAAAATGCAGGGCGTTTCACGACTCCCACCAAGGTCGGGCGAATGCTTTTTCACTCTGATATCATTCATTCACTCTTGCCCGCAGGTTCATCTGCAAGTTTTCGACGGTAAGTCCCTGTGGGATGACGGTCACATCAATCTAATATATAGGTGTAGGGATGTGCCATGTCTTGACTGTTTTTACCTTCACAAAAAGCGTACGTTCGTCCGCCTTTGTGCAAATAATTAAACTATCAAGTGAACAAACGTAAGCAGGCGAAATACGCATATCAATCCATTGCCGAATTCGTAAAACATGTGTCGCTTCGCGATCCTAATCATATAGGACACAATCCATTCCCTGAACTTCATCGATCGCCGGTTGACATGCGTACAGGAGAATCAAACGAGCACCAATATCTTCCATCTGACGAAAAAGGACATCGAATTTTTCATCCTCGCAAAACCACGAAGACACACTCACAGGATGCTACAGACGCCAGACTGTACGAATGCAACGAGGCAAACGTCGTCAACGAAGTTGAACACGATGAAGTTGACTTGGTATCAATGTTACATTTAGTAAGCGAAGGGAGTTCAGATGATGCCACCCGCGCGGTAAGATGAAAAACCAGATTTACATTGCAGCGCCAAACATTCAATTTTTTCCTTAGACAGATAACATTGCAAATGTCTTGATGATACGCGAACGGGTTGATATTAGAGGCGTCACAAGGCAAATGGAATCTCCCAAGGAAATGAAGGCACTTCAAATTCGACCTGGACAAGTCGGAATCATCAAAGAAGGTCCAACGCGTAGATGGCTTCAGGGACAACAAAAATGGGATACACGTTACGAGCATGCTGCAAAGAGAGTCATGAAACGTCGGACGAAGATAGAGGCTTCGGCGAATACAATGCTCGAGAACGCGCATGTCCAAGGACTGGTGGTTGGAGTATCTCATCCTCTTCGGCAGCCAAGCAGATCAGAGAACAAGACCCATGGAATACAGCACGATCGGCGATGGGGTCCTCTTGACCTCGATGACGAGAGACCACCACCAAGCGCAATTGCGAAGCGGCGGGATACTGTAAGTCATCACATATAGGGGAGGGGAGGAAGACGCGTTGACAACTTTTGTAGCCTGAGGCCCTGGCTCTGCTCAAGAAGACCATCTATCATACTGCGCCTGTTACACACAAGACAGTACCTAACATGCGTGTGTCGGACACAATTCGCGCGGTGCTAAACCCTCACGATGATCCTAACAAACCGCCACCGCAGTCAGTATCCGAGCAGCAGGTTCGTGCGCGCCTGATTCCTGTCCATGGTCTTCGTTTGTGGGACAGTATCATTCGGTAGGCTCCAACTCACAACCCTGACGTCGATGCCTTGTGTTGATGTTGGGAATCAGATATTTTGGCAAGCAGACGCTGCAAAAACAAAAAAGTAAAGGAGGTCATAACCGGATTAGCTAAGTGAATTTCTGAGCGGTACTACTAGGCCAGAATCATAGCATCATAGCTATAGGGCTTGTCAATGTAGTATTAGTATTCGTAGTAACATTTGCTCAATGAACACGTGATGCGTGGGAAAACGCGCTTGCCATAGGGTAAGGGCGTCCAGCTGGCTTTGTCCTGCCATCGCAGCCTCGTTTCTCCTTCTTCCTCCGTCGTAAGCCGTTCTCTACGCGTCGTCACACCATTCCTCCTCTGATCTTTCCTTCTGTAGCTCTGTTTTTCTTGAAAAATGCGTGAAGTCATTTCCGTCCATGTCGGTCAGGCTGGTGTCCAGATCGGAAACGCCTGCTGTGAGTTCTCTTTCGCATCACAACCTTCATTTTACACATCATTGCGAGTGGCGGGAATAACAACGCGTTCTTCCTTGCTTTTACTGCCAAACTGCACCGCATAAAAAGTGGCGTGATGCTGATCCGATTATTCTAGGGGAATTGTACACTGTGGAACACGGTCTCAGCGTCAGTCCTTCTTTTCTTTTGCTCTGTGTGTATTTGATGTCTCTGTAGCCTGATGGTCGTCTTGCGGACAACTCACCATCTGCCAGCGATAGCGGTTTCAGCACATTCTTCTCAGAGACGTCCTCTGGCAAACACGTGCCTCGTTCTCTCTACATCGATCTTGAGCCCAATGTCGTCGATGAAGTCAGGACCGGTCCTTACAGGAGTCTTTTCCACCCCGAAACCCTTCTCACTGGAAAGGAGGATGCTGCAAGCAACTGTAATCCCTCCTCCTGTGTTTGGTGCCTCATTATCTGATCACATTCGTGTATGACAGATGCCCGTGGACACTATACCATCGGCAAGGAGAAGATCGACCTCGTGATGGACAAAGTTCGTCGTCTGGCAGACAATTGTAATGGTCTTCAGGGCTTCTTTGTCTTCCACTCTTTCGGTGGAGGAACTGGGTCTGGTCTCGGTGCTCTTATCCTTGAGCGGCTTTCCACCGATTACGGAAAGAAGTCGAAGCTGGAATTTAGCGTTTACCCTGCTCCTACTTTGGCCAACTCTGTTGTTGAGCCGTACAACTCAGTTTTGACGACGCACACAACGCTCGAGCACTCTGACTGCTCTTTCATGGTAAGTTTTCTTCCTATGTATTTACCAGCATATATGCTTTCTTATTTGTGTTTTAGGTCGATAACGAAGCTATCTATGACATCTGCAAAAAGAACCTTAACATTACGTCGCCGAGTCTTACCAACTTGAACAGGCTTATCGCTCAAGTCGTTTCCTCTATCACTGCTTCTCTGCGTTTCGATGGCTCTCTTAATGTTGATTTGAATGAATTCCAGACCAATTTGGTTCCGTAAGCCTCTTGGTTGTAAATGAGTTTCTATGTTACTAATTTCAATGCAGTTTCCCCCGTATCCACTTCCCTCTTGCTACTTTTGCTCCTATCATCTCCGCTGAAAAAGCCCATCATGAGCAGAACTCGGTTGCTGACATGACCTTCTCCTGCTTCGAGCCCGGCAACCAGATGGTTAAGTGCGATCCCCGGGAGGGCAAATACAGTATGTCTGCAATCAATGAGTCTAGATAGCGTTGGTATTGATGATGCCTCTAGTGGCTTGCGCCCTCCTTTACCGTGGCGATGTTGTCCCCAAGGACGTCAATGCTGCCGTTGCCGTCATCAAGACCAAGCGTACTATCCAGTTCGTTGACTGGTGTCCCACTGGTTTCAAGCTTGGTATATGCAATGAACCCCCTGCACATGTTCCGGGCGGTGATCTTGCTCGGGTTTCCCGCAGTATGTGCATGTTATCCAACACTACTGCCATCTCTGCCGCCTGGAGTCGCCTTGACCATAAGTTCGATCTCCTTTACTCGAAGCGGGCTTTCGTTCACTGGTACGTTGGCGAGGGTATGGAGGAGGGTGAGTTCTCTGAGGCTCGTGAGGATCTTGCTGCCCTTGAGAAGGATTACGAAGAGGTTGGCATTGACTCTGCCGATGTTGAGGAGCAAGAATACTAAGCAACTTCACCATGGCTTTTTCTCTCGGGCGACACTTCACGTTCAATTCTGATTGCTTTCTTTACGACTTTTCAATCCACGTATACCGCTGCCTTCATTCAATTACGGAGTTTTGCATTCATATCATTGACAAAAAGTTGAGGGATCAAACTCTAGAATCCTATTAGATCAATTAAGTTGCCTTGCCTGAGTCTTCCTTCAAAGTGACGATACGGTTGAGTACCACATGATCCCCTTGTTTCCTCGATGCATCCACCGCATCAGGTTCATCGAGACAGGCGAGCCGCGAGTCCTTATCCAATGCAAAGTACCCGACACGTAAGCCTTGGAATCGTACGCACTCCTTCCCGACAAGTTGTTCAATAGTTGCATGTGGTGTATTACCTCCGGCCACTGTTTCCGTTGTCTTGTTTTCTTGTGCAGCTTTCTCAGTTCGCAGCTTTGCTTCACGCCGAGCCTCAATAAGAGACCGCTTTGCAAGAGTCCAGAACCCAGTCTCTACTAAAGTACCTTTGACTGTCTCCAAGCTGTTGGGCTCGAGATCAGAGACGTCACCAGATGGACGGTCACTCTTGAATAGGCGATGGAATATGCGTGTCTCGTCTACACGAACAGGGCTGCCAGACGCTGCGTGTTCTGCTACCCATTGAATGTATGTTTTGGGCTTTTTGACCGTACCCTCGTTCTCCAGTTTTACTACCACTTCTACCACCTCTCCAGTGGTGAGATCGACTTTATGCGAGACGTAGGTGACGGGATGTGGCGCTCCAAAGAGTCCAACAGTCTTTCCAGGAGCAAGACGGAAATAGTCCTTGGAGTCCTCCAGGCGGAAATCGTCAGTCTCGATGTAGATATTGCGTGTAAATGGTATCGTGGAAGTTCCAAGCTCAGGGACTTTAGGGTGTAGAGGCTTCTCAATTATTGATATGTAATCTTCTGGCAGATTTTCGATGATGACCTTCAGGGGTTTGACTACCATCAATAGTCGTGGCGCAGAATTCTCAAGATACTGCCTGACTGATTGTTCAAATCGGGAGATCTCGATGTTGGTTGTTGCCGTCGAGACACCCAGAGTGCTCACAAACGAGATGATCGCGCCTGGAGGTACACCGCGGCGTCGCAGGGCAATCAGGGTGTAGAGACGTGGATCATCCCACCCATTCACGTAACCACCGTTGACAAGTGCATGAATTTTGCGCTTGGACATGATGGTGCCTTCCAGATTGAGCCTACCATATTCAGATTGCCTAGGCCTGAATACGTCGACCGCATCGCACAGCCATTCATAAGATTGGCGTGAGGCAATGAACTCAGTGGTGCAGAGAGAATGCCTGGGAATGCCCTTAATCAACTCAGAAAACGATAGAGAAAAATGATTACGCACGAGATATTTTCGATGCTGTCGACCAAACAATGGGTAAAGTCATATGTCGGATAGATTCTCCACTTATCATGGGTTCGGTGATGGGGGGTATCAAGAACACGATAAGCAGTCAAATCCCACATTTGGGGATTACCATCCTCCAGATCTTGTTTCATCCGTAGATTAGCCTCCTTCGGGCGGTATTTACCGTTTTTCATGGCCTCAAACTCGGCAAGGGATTCGGATACCGGCCGATTGCGGTGGACGCAGGGGCGAGGCTGCCCCCGTTTTTCACCTCGGTCAACTTTAATTTCCTCCTCTAATAAAATCAATTGAATTTTCACTCCAGAATGATAATTGACTCACGAGTACAGTGGCAGACGTATGCCTTATCCCGCTTGATTAACTCGACAGCAAGGCCATAGAGTTCGTCGAAGTAGTCGCTCGAATAAGTGATCTTCCAGGGCTCAAACCCGAGCCATCGTACCGTTTCGAGGATGTTTTCGAAGTACTTGGCTTCCTCTTTCTCGGGATTGGTATCATCATAACGCAGATAGCACTTTCCGTGATGGTAGGCAGCGTATCCAAAATTAACAAAAATGGCCTTGGAGTGGCCGATATGCAAATAACCATTTGGTTCAGGTGGGAAACGAGTCCAAACATTGCCTTCAGTTATCGTGAGGTGTGCTTCGCGATGACGAGGGTTTGCTTGAGGGTTTTCACCAGGCTTGTGGAGTGAACCAAGGAAGCCCTCCTCAAAGACGCTCTTGCGCGCTGAATATGGATCGGAACTTGCAGATTCGATAGTTTTTTCTTGCTTTGCAGCGGGTTCTGCGTCTTTCTTGGGTTCCTGGCGCCGCACAACCCACGTCAAATCCATACATAAGCTCCGAACGACATCAAGCGATCTCACCTTGCCCTTCGGTTTAGCAGCTTCCTTCGCGCCAAAGGTTTGTGTGAAGCCTTTCTCTACCGCGTTCTTCACGTCAAGAGGATTTGCCCATCGAAGTTCAGGCGTAGCTCTCAGAGCGCTGATAACGGCACCAAGACTAGCCCAACCTGCTACTGTGTTTGAAACGATATATTTAGTTACTCGACCATCAAGTTCCTCTGGAGTTATGCTGAAGCCTGACAATAAGTGAGGCACAAGAGGTTTGTCCACATCTTCGAATAACGCACCGACGCCACAGTCCTTATCGAATTCGGCCTCGTTGACCGGGACTTTGTATAATTCGACGAACTTCACAGCGGCTTTACTAGTTATAAGTACTGGTGAAGAGGATTCGAGGTAGAAAAGCTCACCTGTTACTTGATCAACTGATTTTAATCTATTTTCAAGTATTGTCGCGATCAAATAATCTCTCTCTGCAGAGCCTACAGATGCTTTGGCCAAAACTCCAGCAAGCGCAACGACGAGACCAGCCTGTTTCTCATTGAGTTCTCCAGATGATATTATAGGATAATGTTCAATGATGTCCTTGAGAATTGCAGCACTTTTTGGAGACTTCGCGGCCTCCTGCGCCTTGGCCTGAGTCAATCCAATGGATTTGAATATAGGAACCAATGGGTCAGCTGCTGGATCAGGTCTTGCAGGCTTCGACATGGATTCGAGTTGATAACGGGTTAATGGTAGATTGAAGCGAGATAGTACTGGGTCACGATAAATTGAAGTTATCGATATCTGATATCATACTAAAACAGGGTCAAGATAAGATACATGAGATTCGAGCATCAAATATTTCAAATTGTAATACATAGTACATATGCAACCTACGAAGGTCTGTTAAGGGATGGCTCCGAGATACAGACCTGTTAACCGAGCCTAAATTCTCCATTAAAGGCGGAGTTTTCTTGATCGCCCCACATTCCCAACCGGTTGACACGCTCTCTGACATCCCGCATCCATTCCGATTCTTGTGAGGGAGAGATATCATGGCCTCCATTGAGAATCGACGAACCAGATTTCTGGACAGAATTGGTAGGTACATCGAGGAACACGCGATTCTTTCCGCGAGATGAGCTGACAGCAGAGGTCGAGAGTATGTCCAAGATCGACTGGAAACGACCGTTGTTTGTACGAGTCAAGCGTTCCGAGCTTGTAGACGAGGATGCGTTGACTCCATGTCCCGATTTTTCATCTTTCAAAGGAGGAGAAATCTCCAATTCCTTCCTCAAGACCTTAATTCGTTCGTAGATGAGCTGCTCAAAAGTAGGCTTCCCCGAATCGCCCCCGTCGAAGCCAGCCAGCTCAACAAGTGGATGAAACACTACAAAAACAATCAATTCCTTTGCACGCGGAAAATGAGTGGAGCGAACGTACAATGCCTCTTTAAGATAGGCAAAACTAAACTTTTCAGTTGAAGTCGCGATAACAACTACGAGTTTGTCCGTGAAAGAAACGTTCTTGTTATCCTTCAATTTGTTCTGCCAGTACTTAGCATATAGCGTTCGTCCCTCCAGATCAGGATCATCAAATTTACTGAAACAAAGTAATCAGCGCTGGAAGAAGCAAAACAGAATAATAATTGGAGCCCACAACTTCCTGTCAAAACGGCTGGGACGATTACTCATGCCCGCATCAAGTCGCTCGAGATGGTTTGTAGTGCCAACAACTAGCAGCCCGTCATTTCCTGTCAAACCATCTAACTGGTTAAGGAAGAAAGAGCGGTTTCTGTCGTTGATCAGACTATCAAGATCTTCCAGGACGAGGAGACACGGAGACAATTTTCTAG